>KZ857215.1:0-38431 GCA_003351005.1 Cystobasidiaceae sp. HBUAS51001 | reverse complement strand
CCCCCCCCCCCCCCCTTTCCTACAACCGATTTCTCCGGGAGGAAAAGATCTTGCGAAAAGATCTTGCTTGTGCAGCAAAGTCATGGCCTTTCCAACGTATCATAAGCTGTAGTTGTAGTCGACGTCGGCGTGGTTGCCAGCCATGCCCTTTTGCGTAGTCTTTGGATCTTTCTTGTCGCCCAAGCCGAACCAGACTCCTAGGCCGCCCAATCCCGCGAGTCCGAATGCGACGGGGGTCTTTTGCCTGGCATTGCTGCTGCTGTTGCGAGTCGAGGACGACTGCGAGTACTGGCGGTACTGTGCCCGTGCGGCTCCTGCAAGCTGCCTGCTGCTGCTGGACCTTGAAGGCGCACCGGCGGCGAGCGAGGCGATCCTCGAGCCACGGACGAAGCTGTTCAAGAGCGACATGATTCACAATCGTGAGAGGTCAGTTGTCTGCTTTGAAAGCACAGTAAGTCCCATAAAATGGCACCGTATGGCCGAGTCTGGCTGTCCGTATCATAGCTCCTGCACGGAAAGACTGATGGCCACCGGGTCACGTGACCGGGGTAGCCCCTTTACCCGGCCGGCCAGCTACTCTCGGCAGCATGGCAAAGAGTCCGCCAGCATGCCAGCATCTCAAACACAGTCAATCTTGTCCGTGTGTTTCATCGACATAGCATGCCAATGTCCGCTGATATGTTTGATCCACCTGGCTGTTAGCTCCGCCCGCTCACCCATGCGTGATCGAGCAAGTTGTCTGACGATTTGCAAGTCACTGCATCGTCTCTGCTCACGGCGACTGGATGACCTCTCGCACTGTAGCACTCTACTCCTTCGCTAGCCAGACTCGGCAATGGCTACCTGTGCCAGCCTGGGATACGCTTTCTGACACCATCAGCGCGCACGCAGCGCGCCTCTCCTTCGCTACGTACAATGTCTTTTCTGGCTCAGCGTCTGCAGATCTGCCCCATGGACGACATCGCGCAAGAGCAGCGATGGCTCTGTTGGAACGATGCAAAGCAGACGTTATTGCTCTCCAAGAAGTCTCGGCCGACTTTGAGCAAAGCCTGCGACGTGAACGATGGCTTCGCAAGGACTGGTGTTTGACCTCGCTGGTCGACTACTTTGCCACTGCAGCAACATCTCAAATTGCACAGGATCGAGGCGATGACGGCTGTATCATGGCTATAAGGAGAAGCCTGCTCGAAGCTCCTGAAGCCCCCATTGTGAAGATGTGCCGCCTTCCTGGCCAGCAGGGCAAGGTCTTGATCACTGTGCAACTGCCGTCTGGGGTGAGCTGTCAAAATCCGGGTCAGATTGCAAGCTGCTGACTATTTGGACGCAAGATTTCGGTGTCAACAGCTCATTTCGAGTCTTTGGCGGCCAATGCCAGTATTCGAGCTCAGCAGTACCGCCACGTCAGCAGCCTACTCGAGGACAGTCCCGATGCAGTCATCTTGGCAGACTTCAATCACTCGGCATACATGGAGCTGTCCAATCTCCTTCAGTCAGCTGGCAAACAGTCAAATACTGTCTTCATGGACGTGACCATGGCTTTGCCATCACCTGAAAAGGGCACCGGAACAGCTGCAAACACCGCAAGCAAGGTCGATCCGCTGCGAGATAACCCAACCTTCGGCCAGCTGTACCCATTCTTTGGACCATCGCGCAGGAAAGAAAAGGGCAAGCCGCGCCGATTGGACATGATACTTGTCAAAGGGAATCGTTTGCGTCTACGTGATCATGCTATAGACGGCCACAAGCCCGTACAGATAGACAAGCGAGATCAGGCGGTAGGAGGCAAGAATTCCGACTATAAAAACGATACTACGGAAAAGGTCCGCTTGCGCTGTAAACAGGGCAGAGGTGGGAACTGTTGTGAGCTGCAACCTTCTCCAGCTGCTTGCACGCTTAGGCTGAGTGAGATCTGCCGATGTCAGACGCTTCGGACCATCTGGCGGTTTTGGCTTCTTTCGATTTATTGCCTCTCGAGACTTCGAATGACCCTGTCAACAGCGCATAGTCTTGCTCTATCTTTCGGCTCCCGCTGCACATCTCAAGCGTACAAGTCATCCTTATGCATCTCAGCAAAGCGTTGCGCAGGGCTGCGAGCTCCAAGTCTGCCGCGAGATAGCTCGACTCGTCCACTAGCCTACGCCGAGCTTTCCAAGATTGGACTTCCAGTTGAGATTATCTCACAAGCGTTCAAGCCGACCGTGCGGAGCACCAGAACTGAGCGTCAAGCATTGGGATTTCTGCACGGATGACGCTTGGCAGCAACCATGTCGCAAGCGCACCTCGTATCCTGTCCATTCGAGCCCGGCAGCCAGAGGGCAAGTAAAGATCTGCGCAAAACTTTGCCTGCAGAGCCTCAAGGCACGAATACAAAGAACATGGACTACGACTTCGCAGCGTAACTAGAGACAATCGGCCTCTGCAGTACTGCTTTCCTGAAGGGCACGCTCATGCAATTGAGGGAGGCTCTACCTCGCCAGCCGGAGCACCGGTGTCAGGAGCTTCTCCTTCTGTCAAGGTGGGCGTAAAGGAGACATGGTCAGATGCGGTTCGGTTGCAAGCAACTTGAACGCGGACATACTGTCAAGAATGCCTTCGCGGATTAGCTCTTCAGCAGGGGGGCGATGTTTCATGGCGTTATCGAGCTTGTTCTATTGTCAATCCAGGTTTTAGCCATCAGCGCCACATTCTGTAAAGGGACATGCGTACCTCCAGCTGTGCTCTCTGCAGTTCGGCCTGATGTGCTTGTAGGGCTGGTGCCACCTTGGGGTCTAGGCGCAAGGACAGCGAAACAAGAGGACATGTAGTCAGTTGCCGGAGTTTTCAAGGTCACTACGGCAGGTACGAAGGCAGTGCATACCCTTCATGATGTTTTTCTGGACGAGCACAGTGTCAGCCGTCTTGTCGACACACTTGCAGTGTGACTGCGCGCGGCTCACCTCGACCAGCTCCTTCTCGCCTGGCCTACCACCAATGAGCTTCTCGAGCTTGCCTTTGGCCTCGTCAATAGGACTCAAAGGTTGATCGTCAACCTGGCCCTGCGTATACTCTTCAGGCAGTTGCGTCGCCGTTGTGTTTTCCGCTTGGGTCGCTGGAGGCGACAAGATAGGCACAGCAGGTCAGACGCGCTTGTGGAGGAGTGAGGCTAGGACGAGAAGACACAACGCACTCATTGTCTCTCAGATAGCTTTTGAGCTGCTTGAGTCAAGTGGGTAGTCGTGTACAGAGGAGATAGGCCACGGTGATGTCAAAGGCCCGACGCGGTCAGCGTGGCCCCGCACAAAGGACAGTCGCCACAATCTGCAGCGTACTCGAGCAGCTCGAGGGAGAACCGCTCTTTCAAGAGGCCGACTGATCTTCACCTCTTTGCAAAGTGTCGGAAAATTGATTGCACAAGCTTCGTACATAGCCAGCCGCTGAAAATTACGTAGATAGAGCTCTCAAGTAAAGCTGGCCCAAGGTGTCAAGTCGGCACGTGCAATCCTCGCGACCCGTGCGCGTGGTATTCCCCTTGCAAGGACATAAAGCTAGCACAAGTCGAGGGTGAATGGAAGCTGTCTGATTGATAAAGCTAAGGAGTGCTACGTTGTAAAGAAAGTATTATTGACTGGGAGGGCTGACTGCTTGATAAATTTTGGCTGCCATCTGTGAAGAACTGCTTGTGGTCGAGTTATTTGAAGTAAGAAACCAAGATACATAACAAGTCGATAAGTGATCACTGCTTCTTCTCGCTTTCTGCGTACTCTTCGTCCACCGAGAAGTGCACGACCCGCTCGATGCTGGAGTGGGTTGGCAATGAGTCCAGACTGTCAGCACAGTCCCTACGAAAGCTGCAAGCAGACTCACTTGATCTGTACTGGTGCATTGGGGCCGTCAGAATCCACTGCTGCCATTGCAAAAGTCTCGTTCTTGTCTCCCGCCCGAGGAGGGGGCATTCTGTCTTCTTCGTCGCCAGACTCGAAATGTCCACTGGCCCAGAGAGACTTGACGTTGACATTCGAGTTGAATTGCACATTGTCGGCATCACGCAGTGAAAGGACCAGTCGGCAGCTCATGGAGGCATCGATCAGCGGCATGAAGAAGTATGCACAGCCCCGCACTGAAGCGTCTTGCTGCGCCATGAATGCGATGTTGACGACTGCCAATGGCAGTCTAAGCTCTGCCATTTAATTTCCATGAGAGGCATTGCAAGAACTTACTGACGACAACGGCCATAGCGAGATAATAGACTGCGCCCTCTCGCATGAAGACGTGGAAGACCGGAGATTTACGCACAGCTGCAAGCCGATTCCTGCTCCTCAGAGACTCGTGGATGGTAAGGGCCATGCAGACAGTTGCATCTGTTCAAGGGCATTCCAGAATAGTGTGTTCTGGTCAGAACGACAGAGGAGTGTTTTCTGAGGAGGGCATGCTTACACAGCAAAGGAGTCAAGAAGTAGCCGAGCACTAGCAGGTTGTTGTTTGAAACTCCCGTGAAACAAACTCCTCGAATTTGGCCGATTTGGAACCATGGAATGAGAGCGATGCCCCATTTGACGCACACGCACAAGAAAACGACTTGCGCTACGTAGCAGGTGACCAGCACGAGCATGACAAGGCGGTTTCTTCACGGCAGCTCACGTCAGCGCTTATGTACAGATTTGACTTGACCACTACTCACTGTCGGGTGAAAGCGTAGGTCCTGTCGTAATTGTCACTATCAGCTGAGAAGCAAAGAGGCACTGTTTGCTCCTTCGGGACTCACCGGACGAGCAGTATGAGACCGGAAAAGACCTCGACTGGAACTGTAAACACTTTGGGTCAGCTGGCGGACCTAGCTACAAAGGCTGTCAGTGCGCTGTGTGTTAGCCTACCATTGATGCCGATCTGAAGCACAGGGGCAAGTTAACAATAGACTGGCATTCGCAACAAGTGAAGGACGAGAGCTTACGTTGATACGGTGCTAGCGGAAGCGGAGTCGACATTCACATCTCAGCACCGCGAAGGCACCTCATTCGAGAGCTGTGACATGCGGCTTACCCATTTTTCTGGATAGGAAAGGATCGTCAGCATGGGTCGCGGAAGGTAGCTGTATATATGGAACAGCATGCCCACCGCAATATGCCATATCATGCGTGGCACTCAAATACATCCAGACCTAGGTACGAGGAGGCGAATCAGCCATCCAGCAGAAGAATGAGCAGGGTCAACCCCGAAGCTTACATTCACTGAAAGACTGATGAGAATCCAGTACCGAGCTCCAATATAGAGGACACTAATCTGCCCAGGGACGAAGTCATCAATATTGACGACCCCTAATTGTGCCACGAAACCGTCGGACGGGCAGGGTCATGCAGATGGAACTCACCAGCGACCATTCTCGCTTCCATATCCTGCTATACTCGTTGCCGAAAGAGGATAGCCAATCCCATGTCGCTACTGCGAGACAGATGGCGGTTGTCCAGCCTGGTAGAGGTAGGTAGCACATGGCCGTCAGCAGTGTCCGACAAGAAGCAAGATCGATATCGTGGGGGGCCCATCTTGACATGACTCACTAATCACATCGACAGTATGTGCAAGATCTTGCATCTGTGCGCTTGGATACGTAATGGTGACAAAGCCTGCTGGATCGAACGACATGGTTGCTGCAGTTGCGAGGAAGGCAACGCAGGTCGCGGTGGTGGTGTGCGAGAAGTCTGACGGGTTGGCGGGGATAGTGCTGATACCGGCCACAGATAAAGATTAGCCGTAAATGGACAGGCGTACAGACGTCTTGGTCCGGTGACGAGAGGTAAGGAAGGTGGAGAGGCGGATAGACGCAGATGCGAGATAGCGAGCGACCAGGTCGCTCGTTCTCAGACCCGCTCGCAGGGTCTAGCAATGCGTTGGACTGCGCGCTAGGCAGCTGTCCGCTCCCATCGACGATAGCCCCGAGGTCAGCGCCTCAGGGTTTTCCTAGATGCTTTTGGTCGGATCCGTCAGCCGTAGTCTGCGTCTGTGCAGCCCTCTGCGGACCCTTCGGGCAACAGCTTGGCCCTTCGCTGCCTTGACGCAGCTCCGTGCGCAGCCCTTGCAGGATGAGTTCAGGACAGGCCAGCATGCGGGCAAGCGCAGACTCAGCCAAATGAATCAGTCGCAGACCGTTCTACCCTTTTCCGCCCAGGGGCAGCTAGAAATCGTTGTGGCGCGCATCAAACGGCGGGCGGTTCCAGCAGCGCGACCCTGTGAGAATGCAAGCACGTTAGCGCGAGATGATGACGGTCGGATTTTGCCATATCGTGTCTTGTGATGCGACCTGTGTGGTGAGCGGACAGCCACTGCGCGCTCGCCGGCACCTTCGAGTTCAGAGTCGCGACGTCGCCCTTGCACTATTCCCTCCAACGGCTTTCGACGGAGCGACGCAACGGCGCGAGCGTGGTCTACCGTTGGGCTGGCTGGTTGCCTTCCGACGAGCAGCGGCTGAGAGCGGCGAGACGCTGGTCGAGTCTCAAGGGAGCTGATCGTGCGGCCTGGCTCTCCACCGACTTGAGGCGGAAGAACATGCGAGCAGAAGCAGTCAATGCGCGCGCTTCCAGTCATGGTGTTGACAAGCCCAGTCGCGATACTATCATCTGAATTGGCCGACGTACGAGCCGCAAAAGAAAGACATATGGTCAATTGATGGCATTCCAGCTAGTTCTCAGCCTTCAACGAACGGACAGACTACTCTCTGACAGGCACTGACTAGGATGTTCAAGAACGTGCACGTCCGACAGCATGGCACATTCTAGGTCTTGCTCGGAGCTACTCGTTCTTTACTGTCCTCCGCCGCACTGTGGCAACGTGTCGGCCATCCGATCCGTCACGGAGATGTCCGCGCGGACACCTTCTAGAAAGCAAGTCGGATTAAGATGATCCTCTGCAGTGGCTGCTTCTCTCTCTCTTTTCTATCTACCAGTCAACCACCAACCAATAACACACAGCTCCTTAGAGATGTCTCAAACCACCATCGATAGCAACCAGGTCAAGACCGACACCACAACCTCGGTGCCACGAGTGGAAATTGAGCTGCCCGCAGACCACACTGCGACACTCCTGCCAGCAGAAGAGCACTCCCATGTCCTAGATCCTCATTCCGGCGAAGCTTTGACCGAAGCAACTCCAAAGCCGGTTGGAGATGGCAACCACATCCTATGCTGCCTTGACCCCGACGCCAACCGAGGCCAGTCGGATGTAGCTCTAGCTGCAGCAAAGCGCCTAGTCAAAGCTGGAGATACTCTGGTACTCTTCAGTGTCATGGCGCCCATCGTGTGAGTCATGCTGTCCAAATACACCTACATCCATGCATGCCTGTTTCAGGACTGAGCATAAATGTCCACATTGCAGTGTGGCTGATCCAGGAATGTATGGCGGCATGGGCGGAGGTAAGCTCTAGCGTCTAATTTAGCTTGGTCATCGTCCGCTAGCTATGCTTTTCATGCTGAAGTCATCGCCCCTTTGCCTTTCCACCGCTGCTACCACAGGCTACGACACCGAATGGCAATTGCAGGCTTTGCGCAACATGCGAAGAGTACGCATCTCGGAGCTTGTAGCTATCGCCAAGACACTGCCCAAGGACGTAAAGGTCCTTGTTCACGTTGTGCACGGCGGTACCGAACGAAAGATCCTGGCCGCAGCTGAACAGCATGTAAGTCAAAATCGCGGAGGTATATCAAATCACGAGCTGATGCCCTTCATTTTCGACAGCACTGCGACCTTATCATTCTTGGAAGGAGAAAGCTTGGTCGCTTCGAGAAATGGCTCTCGACGTAAGCTGCAGATCACATCCGCGATTGCTTGATTGATACATTACAGTCAGACTGATACGGGTCTCTTTCGTCAGATCGGTCTCGTCGTGGGTCGTGTCGCATGCTCCATGCGACGTGCTGGTTGCAAAATAAGCGTAGATTGCGCAGCACGCGAACTGGAACCGCGGACATGACGAAGAAAATCGAAAGCCGGAAAATTACGACACGAGAAGAGACTATCCCAGAAAACTCCAAACTTTCAAAAGAACTCAGATGGCACGAAATGTAGAAAGCTTGTCAATGAAAATGCGTGGAGCCATGCAAGCTACTGCTTTTTGCCTTTGCTGCTTTGGGAACGTTTCAGGCCGGCCTTCTGCTGGGTCGCGAGTGCTTCAGCGAGGTCCCGGTGCGAATCTACGACAGGAAGATGCATAGCCCGACTCACCTTGCCTTGGACTTTCGAAAGCAGCGCCGCCTTCTTCTCCTTCATCTTCTCTGCCTTTTCGAGGAAACCCGTGCATGAAGGTGCGGCACAGTAGCACGGTTGCTTTGGTGCTTCCGCCTTGACTGTGAGATCGCCCTGGACGTCCTTCGAGTCTATTGAAGAGAACGCCTGCCATCCATAATCGTAGGATAACTCTTCCTTGGGATCAATATCTCGCAGAGCAAACATTCCAATCTGGTATTCGTCAAAGTCTGCAAGCTTCCAGCGTACGACTTGCAGATTTGGCTCGCAAGAATGGTTGATGAATCGACTCTCGTTGCCCATCAGTCCGGCATCGACCACTTCTCCATCGTAATAGTGCAAAAAGTAGTAGTCGTGCCGATCTGTGCGTGATAGACCAGGTACGGTCAGCGCTGCTCGATACAAGGCTTGAGTACTAGCTGACCTTTGTACTCTTCAACTGTGCGTTTGTACGACTCGTTTATTGTGATGATCTCGCCCACATATTGCATGACAAAGTCACCAGCCTTGATGGCCGTGTTTGTGCGCAAGCCAAAGCCGCGGTTTCCGGTCCAGTACACCTGAAGGTCATGTGTTTCCGGCTTCATGCTGAAAGGCAGATTCGTGCAGGCTTTCCCTGAGCGGCAAAGCTTTGGCGAGCAGAAGAATTGCATGATCCTTGATTAGAATGAAGAACTGTCGAAATCAGCTGTCGTCTCAGGCCAAGGCAGAGCATGTCGCGGTCCGATGAATGCGCACCTGTTTAAACAAGAGTCTCCGCATTCTCCTACTGGGCAGTCACAGATAGCTTGTCTCTCTGCTTCGTCCTTCTGTCTCCAAATCAAACGGTCTGTGCGCAGCCGAGTTCATCAGCTTCTCGACCTGGCTTCATTCGATTCGACAAGCATTGATGCACTGACTTTGCGATATCTGCTTATAGCTAGTGGGTCTCATCTGCTGCCCGACTCTGTCAAGAGCGTCACTTCTGAATTTGACACCCTCTGGAGTCTCCGGCAGCCTGGACAGGTCGAAGTCGTTCAGGATATCCCACGGCAAGCGGAAAGGCTTGGCCTGTTCCAAAATTGCCAGACCGTGATACATGGGCAGCTCGAACTTGAAGGTTGCGATGATGTCTTCGCGTGCCTTGGAAAGTCTGCCCTCGCCCTTGCCCGCACGGCGCTGTGTTGGCGCGCGGCCTGTAAAGCTGTTTGTGGCACCCGAATAGAGGCCAGAAGCGAAGTAGTCCTTTCGATCCGCTACTTCAAACTCGCTCTGCGAGGCAATTCGACTCATGTGCTTCTTGGATTGCCTCTTTGGGTGCTCATCAACTGATGTTCCGGGGGTCGAGTTGTTCTTGCGCCGTCGCTTGACCTTGCGTTTGACCGCGTCGTCGAAGTCACTGTCTACGCTGGAGAGGTCGCTGCTGTCCAATGAGGACAGTACACTGGAGGGTGCACTGTGAGCGTCTGACCGCTCCGAGGCATCTTGTGTCGACAGCAGCGCTGCAGCCGTAAGATTGACTGGTCCTCGCATGGCTGTCGAAGGGCCAACAAGGACGTTGTCGAGATGAGCTAAAGAAGTCGAGCCACTCGAAGCACCAGCAGGGGGACCTGCTTCAGCAGCAACAGTGACCAAGGCCGTCGCCATGCTTGCCTCGCTTTTGGGTGGGTGCTGAGGATTGTCGAACAAGACAGCTGGCAAGCGGCACGCGTCCACGCATCGATCGCGCAAGCTGGTCAATAAACACGTTCGTTTCCGATGCCTTGCCTCCGCACAACACACCGCAGACTGACACGCTCTGCAGACGCCATCAGACCATGCCAAGTAGCAAGCGGTCCTTCTACCATAATGCACATCAGCTCACGCGTCTGACCTGCATCCCTAGACGACACGGCTCACAAGCTGCAAAGGCACGCGTCCGCTTGCAGCCGTCGGGCTACTGACAAAGGACTTCCCTGCAAAAAGACTTCGGATAGCATGCAATGTTTTGAACCAAACAGAGACAGCCAGCCTGGCGTTATGAGCCGCACTCACAAGCCTCCTCCGCTGCTGGCTCCCCTGCCTGTTGCGAGGCTGGCCAGGTACACTGCTGCTTTCATCAATCTTGGACTTGAAGTCGACCCTGTCATCACGCAAATATGCCAAGCGTCGCTCGCTCACACGAAAGCCCTCTCTCTTCCAGACAAAGCTCCAGTAGCACTGGATCAGCAGCAAGCTCTTCGACCGGTGCCGGTCTGATTTCGGTAGGGTCCATTGCTTTGCACGACAATCTTCGATGCGACATTCTCCGTTGTCCAATTGCGGTCTTGGGCAGCAAGACACTATCTCCCGGACAGCCATCTTTCGCCATATCGCGTCTCACCCTTATCATGAGATTTGTCGAGGTTGAACTGGATGCCAGCGACACCAAACTGCGGGCCACCGTTACACCACCTTCGTCCGGAAAGCTGGAATATGTAGACGCCAGAGTCTACCTCCGCGACTCGATGGATCCCTCTGACATAGAGTATTTTAATGAACCGCTATACCTCGCAGACGCTCTTGGAGGCGACAAACACTACGAGCGCATCATACGGGCTGGCACAGCTCTCACGAGTGATCTCAAACGAGCTAATGAAAACCGTGAAGATTGTCCAAAGGCTCGACCCACCGGCGGATTCATTGTGAAAGAGGATTGTCCACCAGTGGTTGGTCAGCTTGGGTCGCAATGGCTAGACGTGCCAGACAACGATACTCCGATATTTCCGAAGAGGGCCGTCAGCCAGGTGCAGAAGGCGCATTACCGTACTGCATCAGCGTTATCCTCTTTCTCGACTGCGTCGGCGCACACAGAGCCCAGTCGACAGGCTGCCCATGCCTGTCCATCTTCGCATTGGGAATGTGAGCCCTGCGGTTCCGGCACAGGGGAGATCATCTTCAGCTTGCGGCCCCATGGCCGATGCATCAGCTGCAACACCAGACCTCTCAAAGTCGTACATTCAAACTCTGCCAAGGTCACACCGGCGGAGCAAGCTGCTAACTTTAGCAAGGCGTTGCCGAACAAGACCTTCAAGCTGGTCACGCATTTGCTTAATATGGATGATGGACAGCCTCCTGACCACTTTTTCGCCCACTTCCGCATAGTCTTCTAGTAGGTCTCTCTAATTGTGAAGATGGCGTTTCCTTTCAGCAAAGGCTAATTCGGCATCAGCTTCACCGATGACTTGTCCAAGCGGGAACGATGCTGCGACCTCCGTCAACACGAGTTCAAAGCCAGCATCAAGATCGGCAAGGAGGGTGATGCACAATTGCAGCAGAAGAAAGAAGAGGATTTCAATGACGCGCTGGCTCGCCTTGAAGGCAAAATCAAGTCTGTAGAGTCACAGGCGCCAAGAGGCAGTAGGCGACAGAAGATACAGGAGCAGAAGAAGGCGCAAGCCAACTAGGTAACAACAGCGGACTGGCCACGCCATGTATTCTGATATTTCGCGGTGTCCGTCTTAGGAGACCAGCTGGCCGAGGGGACGCAATGTTCGTGACCGTCTTGTTTCTTGCTGTAGTCAATCGACAAGACTCTTCAATGTAGCTTATGAAGTGGGTCTTAGGGCGTATCCCTAGATCCGGTTTGGCAGACGTGTCGGTTTCGCCTACTAAGCATTTAGCCCATATGCCTTCCCGTAGACAGGTTCGGACTTGATCACCGCTCTAGATTGATGGATGATCCAAACTTTGCGTAGAGCAGTGACTTCAGACCAGCCATTTGTTCTTTGCAATCCGCTGCATGGCTCTCCAGTTGTTCCAGCTGGGTATCGATGAGGCTGACAGCCTCGAGTACTCGTTCATTTGCTTGCTCGGGCTTGAGATGAAAGAAGGAAGATGCGATCTTGTACAGTATGGCTTCATCCTCGTCGGCCAGCTCCAGCTCCATGGAGAGCTCTTCCAGCTGCTCCTTCTCGTCCTTTTCGATCACTAGGCCATGAGCAATTCGAGGCGCTACGCGCAGCGATGTGAGAGCATGACCCACCTTTTGTTGCTGCATTTGGTCCTCCAAGTCATTCAAGCGATGATTAAGACTGCTGAAAGCATTTATGCGTTCTTGATCCGCGAGTTGTACATCAACATCCGAATCCTGTTCTGCGCCGCTGGGCAGCTTCGGAGTCCTCGTGAGCCTGATATGGTGTGACACTGTTCATGGACGCTCTTCGCTCACCATCTGAACGTTCTGCATCCTTTGCTCCCCGCGCTAGCCAACAGGCTGTGAAAGAGATGTTGACTTCGTGTCGAGCTGTCACACCGCGTCGAATGCGCCTCGACTTTCCGTGGCGAAGGGTAGTGTCATACAGATTACAAGCATCATGACTACAGTGAGGGCATGCACGTGCCGGAAACACATATTGCAGAGAAGCTAAGCCGACAAGTCCCAGGCGTTGACACAAGATACAAGCTCTGCAGTCGGCTGAGTCTGATCTGCGGGTAAGAACGCCAAAATAGTCTCAAATACGCTGTTCCGCCGCTTCCATCGAGCGGTCTTCGCCCGCTCTGCCCCTGACAGTATATCCGAATGTGATGCCTTGTCTTGGTTGGACTGTGAACAGCATTCTTCTGCAGAGTCACCCATGTGAAAATCGCCGGTATCTTTGCCATCTGCAGATTGTGGACGCGCCGACAGGAGATGGCTCATACAGGCCAGAAAGTCACTCTGGGTAGAGCTGTCGGTCACGCTAGAAACGGCTGTCTGGAGGTAAAGTAGGGCTGCAATGTGCGGACTCTCGCCAATGCTCGGGTCGGTTGGCAAGGTGGCCGAGTCTTCGCATAATTCGAGGAATTTGCATCTCCGCACGTAGAATTTGCACCGCATCAATACGTCTTCTTTGCTGAGTCGATCCAAGCTGAGTCGCCAAAAATCGTCCAGTCGCTTGGAGACAGTGGCATCGGCAGGGTTGCCGCCGAACAACTGTAGAGACGAGATTCAGCTCGTTCAAGGCCAAGTGCTGGTGTGTGGACCTACGAAGAATTCGTCCGAGTCTTGATCATACACAAATTGATGCGCAAATCGTGGTCTTGGATCTGTGATCTCATGGTCCGACGTGGGCCCTGCCTGCGGAACAGCTGTGTCGACCTTGCTCCAAGTTTGCGTTTTCAGGTCGTATATCCACAGCGTATTCTAGGCTTCACGTTAAGCACGACTTTGATTACGCTGGCACACCTACGCTCACCTTTACTTTCGTAAAATGTGGAGGTATACGCTCTTTGGTCAATCCGCTGAGCAACACTATTTTCTGCCGACCGTGGTCAATGATTGTTCTCTGCGTGAATGCTCCGTCCGGCCCGCCACGCAAAGCGTAGTCTCTTTCCAGGCAAGTGATACTTCCATCGATCAAGGAATAGCTCCACATATCGGACATGTACTGATCGCTTCTTTGGCCAGCCAAGATAAGCAGGCGTCTTCCAGCACTGTCGCAGAGCATGCTGTGGCCCGACCGAGAGGGGATGCAACGAGCGGGAGGGCGAGTCCAGTCCATCGAGAATGGGTCAACATCAGAGGTCAGATGCTCCCACGTCTTGGCTTGTATATCGTAGCTGTAGAGTCCCGAGAACCCTGGCGTGCCCCCGTTGCCATAGTATTTCCCACCAAAGACGAAAAGTGTATCGGTGACGGGATCAATCGCCATCTGATGATCAAAGCTACAAAGGAGATTAGTAGAAGCTTGTCAGTGTGCCAGTACCAGACGTTGCGTAGCCGACTCACATCAAGCGCGGACCCCCGCTAATCTAGATGCCAGCAAAGTGAGCAGCGATACAGCAAAAGGGTAGAAATTGTACATGGCCTACCTGGACGTCGCGACTTAGGAGCTCCCAGGTGCCTCGCGAACCCTTGCGCGTGTGCAGCACCCAGAATTCCGATGGCCGACTTGGCGTGCCTTCTGTAGATTCCCACTCGAAACTCTCTCCTCGGTATGTGGATGTAGGCGGCGAAGCGCTCCTATTGGGATCACCGATTCTACTTTGCGAGCGAGCGCTATTTTGCGATTCCACACTTTCGAGCTGCTCTCCGCTGGTACGGGCTTCGACGAAGCCGCCGAGCATGTAGATGTCCCCCGTGGACTCGTGTACTGCCATCTGGTGACAGCTGCGAGCCTTCGGGCCGGGTAGGGGCGTTCCTTGTGCTGACATGGCCTCTTCTAAGCTGGTGTCGGGCCTTAGTAACTCCCATCGTTCTTCATGCAGATTGAAGCGCCAGAGATCAGCAAGCTCCGCGGTGCCATCCCAGCCACCGTGCAGATAGAGGTAGCTAGGATCAGGGTTACTCGTATCCTGTGGCACCTCGTTTGCCATTCGCACTTGCACCATTTGATGGCCTCCTCTAGCCGAGGGTGCTTCTCCGTCCCAGTTTGCAGTTCCAGGTAATGTGTCTAGGCGCTGCCATCGGACTTGAGGGCTAGCGGCCTGACAATATGCATCAAACAAGGAAGAGTCCGCCAAATCTCCCTCTGAGTCGGCAGGCCGAGCCATCGAAGCGAGCAGATCCTCTACCGCTTCGAAATCTCCTTTCTGTACGAGGAGATGATGCAAATGTGTGACGGCTGGATGCTCGAGCTTGAAAGAGGAAGTAGAAGGCATCCCGGCGAGTAATGCGTCGAATGCTGCGAGCTGGCCCTTCTGTCGAAGGTGCTTGAGCAATAGCTTGCTGGTGTAATCCTCGCAGAACTGGGATTCCATCAGCTGAGGAACCTTTGCACAGGCCGTGTGCCTGGCCCTTGCCTACCTCGTTGTACCTGCGAGATACAGAGCGCATGAAGCCTTGACCAGCATTGCCGGCCAAGGAAATGTGCCTGTACTGCACGTGAGCTAAGGCGATGAGGCTTGCTCAGTCTAGTAGACCCACCATATGCTAATATTGTAGTTGCTAGAGTGAGCCGACAGAGGTTCGATACACACATAACGAGTTGGCCGCAATATGCCCTGCCTGTTGGCGCACACAACTTCGAAAGTCTCGGCAGCAGTGTCGTTCTTCAAACCGCCCCAATAGATCATCGACATTGACTTGACGTCAGGCTCTAGGCCCGCGTAGACTTTGAATTCCTTCACATTGCAAGGATGTGATCGATTGTATTTGCCAAATGTAATATTCCCTATGTTGTGCGAAGGGACGTCAGTCAATGTCGATGTCATGCTTCGCACCAGCTGGCAGCGGGTGCTCACTCAACACAGCAGGCTCCGAAAGCTTCAAAATCAGCCATTGTCTCTCCCTCGAGGTTCCAAGACTGGGCAGTGTAGCAGCTGCAGCGCCTGCTGCAGTGTTGGTTCCAGCAGAGGAGCCTGGTCGTCCGGTGGCGAGTCCAAGCACACCGCTGAAGGAGCTAAACCCGCTGCCCCCAGACCAGCGCGACCTCTGGTCAGACGGATCACTGCATTGGTCGATAGATAGCAGAGCGTGAGTGGAGTACGAGTGCGTGTCAGCCAGCTGTCGCCATCAAGTGTTTACGTCGAACGCACTCGACCAAGATATTCTCGGGTCCATCTGTAGCGAAGCTGGTGAGCAAGAGTTATAGCACAGCAGAGGGAAGCAGACCGAGACACTGACATTGTCCGGAATACGAGGAGCACGCATGTATGGTATAGCTGAGCCTTTGCGGTTCAGGCAGTGGCGGAGTCCCGATCATGCTCATGCGGTTGCTGGGAGGACAACGTAGACAAAGTGCGATTAGACGGGAGAAGACGGGGTCATGCAAAGTGTGTTGCCATCTGAAACATCTTTGATTTCGCTATGAAGCTATGATACAGGCTATCCTCCAATGTCGACATTAGACTGTGCTCAGCCCTTCCGCGTGTACAGGGCTGTGAGGTACATCCTTCAGTCCTCAACCTTTTCCTTTTGCGCGATAAATTTGGCGAGATCCAGAATACCGGCTAGCAGTTCCTGTCCAGTCGGAACGATTTGATCCGGCGGGAGAAGGAAAGCATGGACGCCCTGATCTCGCAAGTTGGCCGCAAAGCTCCATTTGGCGCCCAGCTCGTGGTAGGTCCAGTCCAGAGACTGTCCAGTCGCAACGTACGACACGTCGCACGCTCCGCCGACCTCGTACTTTTGCTTGTGCACCTCTTTGATGGCTTTGCTTGCCCGAAGAAGGCCCTCGAACAGGTTCTCTGCATTTGGCGGCGCGACACTGCATGAATAGCTGTATGGGTACATGACTGGGTTTGTGCGGGTCAGACAGAGTGGGAACTCCGCATGACCGGATTGGAAGACCTACTCAACTGTCCAAAGCTGTGAAGATCGAGGAAAACGTCCAAGCGGGACGTCTCCTTGACACTTTTGAGATACCGACTGATAGTCTGCAGCTCGACGGCTTCAAAAGGCTCCATGCCAGGATACAGATCCGAGCAGGGATTTGGTCGGTAAGGCTTATCGAATTTGTATGCCCAGTTGCGATTCAGATCGATGCCATGGCAGCGAGTCTCGTTCGAGGCCAGCTGCTGGCGGCTTCGTACCCATAAACGGTCGTGCTCCCAAGAGTAGACATAACCATCCGGGTTGGCTATCGGAATGATATGCAATTCATAGTCGGATAGAAAGGTGGAGATGTCGGCTGCTTGATCCGACTGTCGATAAGCCGAGTCTGCGTTGTGAGTTGATGCGAGCAACGCATGCGCAACATGAAGCAACGCTGCGGGCGAGATCCATTCTCTTGCATGCTGCCCGCCAAGCAGAGCGAAACCTAATTTGTGCTTTGGCTTCTTTGCTCGCTTGAGAGGTGACAGCTTCCTCAGCGCCGCTCTTGACAAGGTCCGCCATGTATTCTCGCCCTGTAGCTCCTCGTCTGCTTTCCTCTGCCGATAGTCACTGACTTTCAGAGACCACATTGCTCGGCCTTCTGCAGATTGACCGATATTCTCGAGGCGAGTGAAATCAGGATAGTCGGTAGCGAAGAGCTGCAAAAGCGATTCGACAGCGGCATAAGGATGGTACAATGCATGTAGGCCAGTGTCGGGATCGCTCATGAGCGTTGCGTGACTTGCTGTCGATATGCTAGAGAAAGCTGCTCGCTGGTGCATCGTCTCGTCTGCGATGAGCGCGCCGACCGAGGGCACTATGACTTGTGTTGGAGCACCCAATGATGCTACGATGGCGGAGACCTCATCTGCATCGTCGCGCGACAGGCGTACATCGAAACACAAGTCTCTCTTCTTCTGCCAGATGTCCAGATCTCGTGCCTGGACGAAAGCTTAGATCTTGTAGGTTGAGGAACGCATAGGTAGATTACGAGCTCACCTCCAAGGTGCGCAAAAGCTCGGTGGCAGCTTCACCTGACAAGCCTGACACATCGATTCGGACGACGACCTCGTCTTCTGATGACAGCGACGTTTCTGTATCGTGCAAAGGTCCGTTGGAGCTTGACGTCGCTACGTGCGCATACTGAGCTGTCGAGGACAAAGAGTTTGCAGAGCCATGATGACTCGACAGCACGAAAGGTAGTTGCCTGCTGCTCCCAGCATCAGGCAGTCTCGTGGCCAGAGTTGTCCCCGCGAGACCGACGAGGGCGAGCGCAACACCGCCTGCGCAACTGCAGGTGCACTGAGGTCGCATGACTTGGTGTGGCACTACGGGCAAAAGCGCCCTATGCTGTGGGTGTGGCCGCCTTGCTCATAAGTTGTGAGACGCGCGAAGGCGGTGGGCGCAGACAGGAAGACGACGGCTTGGAGCTTGGAGGCAAGCCCTGCAGTATTACCGCCACAACGATGTCTGCTTGACTGGAAGCAGCAGAACAGCAGTCCATACTCAGCATGAAGCACACCAGTATACCGTCAAAGACACTTGCGAAACGTCCTTTGCGCCTTGAAGCGCGGTGTACGCATGCGCAGTCTATGCGAGACCTCGGATGCAGAGGGTGATCGAGACATGCGTCGCGGCGGCTGCGCGGCTGCCAAAAGCGGCCAGCGCGTAATGAGGCCTCCAAGCGAGCTTAGTCTGCCGTCAATCATAGCAGTCTGGTCGACAGCACATCTGATCTTCCAGCTTGACCGCACACCCATTCTTTCCCACTCTTCCGCCGTCAAGCGCGCTCGCTTTGACAGATCACGTTTCTCCTGCTGGCGACCATCGTCATTCGATAGGCAGCCTTCTGCCTCAACACTCGCTTATCATCACTCTCTTTCACATCGTGGCTGCTGCTACTGCACTCGACCCACTCGACAGCCGCCGCCATGAAGACCTTGCTATTCACTCTAGCGTTTCTCGAAGCGATTCTGCAAACGGCGACTGCGCACCGAGCATATGGAAGCGATCTGGCAGCTCGAGCTGCGACGCAACACAAAGCCAGAAGAACTGCCCGGTCGTTCGAAGATGATATTCTGAATCAGCTCGCACCGCGAGAGCCAGAAGCGCAGCGGCGCGAGCCTGCTGCTCTCAACAAGCGGGCACAATCAGACATCACATGGCAAACCTCGCCTTTCAATCCAACAAGCATTCCTTTGGCAGTGCGAAGGTGCGCGACATGGACAAACGCGCCATTCCCATATACTCTAACTCACGCCAGTTGCATGCTCGCAGTCCTTACCTGTCGACTTGGCTATGGGCTGGCACCAACGACAGGTGTGTCAATGATTTGCCACTTTCCGCGCTGCGGCGGTCTTGTCTTCTGCTTCAGCCTCTGACGCGTCTTCAATATGTCTGCGGTCAGATTTGGCGATCTGACGACCCAGCAACCTAGCTTCTGGAATGGTAGGCATCTTGTGCCTCGTCTTTGTCGACGCTGGCTGAAGTACAGGTTGCACATTCCCCAGGCAATACCTTACCATGGTGTGGCACTGCGTTAGTGGACGGGCAGGCGTACACATGGATGGGAGTTCCATCCAATTGTGCTCCTGGCGGTATCCAGGCCAAACAACTGTCAATGAGCTTCACATCATCCAAAACCACCTTCACTCTGCAAGCTGGAACAGCGAACGTGAGCGACATCCGCTTTCCTGTGTCCTTCATTCTGACTGACATGCCAACGTCTTACCCCTGAACAGATCAATGTGACTTTCACATCTCCCTTGACGCCTCAAGACCTTGTGCGCCAATCCCTGCCTTACTCATACATGGAAGTCACAGCATCATCCAACGACGGGCAAAGTCACGATGTCCAGATTTACACCGATATCACCGGCGAATGGGCTTCGAATGATTGGAGCCGAAACATTACATGGGGCAAGATCGTCTTGAATAGCACAATCCACGTCCACCAATTCCAACTTCTCAACGAGACGACCTATGGAGAAGTGAAGGATTCAACAACTTACGGCAAGGTCGTTTATGCCACCAGCCTGGTGTGTAGTCATTCTCAAGGATCACTATGGCGATAGCTGATGTCTTTTGCGGTCGAAGGATGCCAACACCACCTACATGTCTGGACCAAGTTCCACGATCCGCCAAACATTCGTTACGCAAGGACGGCTCGCAAACTACGCCGATACCAACTACAGAGCGATTCAGGACTCTCAGCCGGGATTTGGGTACAGCAAGGACCTTGGTGCAATTACTCCCAGTCGTAACGGCTCTGCAGTGTTTGCTCTTGGCCACTATCGCGAGCCAGCTGTGCAATACACGGCATCCAAGCTGTCAGCGCCCCAGTCCGAACGTAGTCTGTACTTTATGACTCAATACCCGTCGATGGAGTCTTCTCTCTCCTTCTTCTACGATGACTATGCGACAGTCACCGCTATGACTACAGCGATCGATGAGCAAGTACAAGCGGATGCTGCTGCTGCTGCGCCGGGTAATAGCAACTACCCTGGTCTGTGCGCTATTTCTGCTCGACAAATACTGGGCGGTCTCGAGATTACTGTCGGCAAGACCAGCAGCGGAGCGTACAACGCAAGCGACATTATGGTGTTCGTCAAGGAAATCGCGACCAGCAACTATATCAATACCGTCGATGTCATTGCACCCTTCTTTCCGTTCGTGGCGTATTTCAACCCCGAAATGATAGCTTATGCTATTCTGCCGGTCGTCGAATATGTCGAAGTAGGAGACTTTCCAGACAGCATCCTCAGTGCACCGCATGACATAGGCACTGCATATCCTATTGCCGATGGTGCTCATCAAGTACGTAAAGGTAGTTTTATTCAAGATGGCATAAGGAGCTGACACACTCGAAACGCAGGTTGATGCGCCATACTACATTGAAGAATCTGCGAATATGCTTTTCATGGCGTTGGCTCATCAACGCTATACGCAGTCTGATCAGTTCATCCGTTCCCATTACACTGTCCTCAAGCAGTGGGCGGACTACCTGGTCAACTCGACATTGAACCCGATTTATCAAGCCTCGACAGATGACTTTGCAGGTCAGCTGGCTCAGATGACCTCCCTTGCTATCAAGGGGAACGTAGCACTCGGCTGCATGGGCGAGATTGCAAAGGTGGCCGGACAAACGGACGATGCTACGCATTACAGCGTAAGCGATACTTTGCTGCTTTAAGAGGAACTCAGTCTAACATGCCTGCTTGTATCTCTACAGACAACGGCAGCCAATTATGTGCCACAGATTACCGAGTCGGCTATGTCTACTACGCGCGATCACCTCAAGCTCACCTACAATGCGACTGACGACTCGTGGAGCTCGCTGTACAATCTTCTGCCGGACAAGCTGTTCAATCTTGGCCTGTTCAACGAAACTTTCTACGAGATGCAGGGTCGATGGTATGCATCTCAAGCTTGTGCGTGGTGTTTCGTTCTCATCTGGAAGATCATAAGCTAAAGTCAACGCAACTCAATGCAATAGTGCCCTATGGCATTCCTTTGGACTCGCGCGCTCCTGATGTGAAGACGGATTTTGCCATGTGGACATCTGCGATATACAGCAACAACGCCACGCTTCGCGATCTATTCATCAATGGTGTGCACGACTTCTTGGCATACGGAGAATCAGGTGAGCAACGTGTTGCTAGTGCTGGGTACCAGGACTGACGATCTAAACTCAGGCCAAGCTGTCCCCGATCTATACAACGGCCAGAACGCGTCGCAAGTCGGTGGGTTCGTTGCGCGCCCCGTTGTTGGCGGCATCTACGCGCCAATTGCGGTATGGGCTCTGCAAAGCAATGCGACACTGGCGGTGTCGTCTGCTGGTTCCGCCGGTTCGGGCAACTTGTACAATGGTCAATCGCACGTTGCTCAGTCCAGCGCACGTCGACGTTGGAGCATCCTGTTCTGGTGATCGGTCAGGAATCACGCCAGCAGTCAGTTCAACAATGTATTTAGTGAAGACGCAGTACATAGTAGTCATATAGAGTCTTGTGTATTGTGCGATAACTGTGCTATAGTCTTGAAATACGTGCCGACAGCTGATCAAGAAAAAGGCCGGATGATCCCTTAGCCCGGGCTAGACTTTCCTCGTCTGGGTGGAAGACCGCAGATCAGAGCTGTCCCAAGTCCCACTGCCTTATGCTGAGCTTTGCAACCAGAAGCCTAGCCAACACCGCAAGAACTCGCCTACCTCTCTCACGACCGCTCGCAACAGCAGCCAACATGCCCGGTCCTGCCGTCAGTCGCTGCTCTCACGTTGGATCTTGGCTTCGCCCAGATGCCGTCAAAGACGTCCGAGCAAAATACGCCAAAGGCGAGCTGGACGAGCAGAAGCTTCGCCAGCTGACAGACCCGGCCATTGCCGAGGTCGTCAAGCAACAGCGAGAGGCTGGCTTAAAAGAAGTCTCTGATGTGAGTGCTAGTCATCAGCCCAGCATGGCTTGATCGGGCTCTTGCTATTCTGCTGTACTGAAAAGCAACTTGACAAACTTGACTGCACAGGGAGAGTTCCGACGTGACTACTTCCGTGAGCCTAAGAAAGGCCTGTCCTAGCCTGATAGTCCTGACAGTCGCGGAATGCTTTCTTTCCGGCGATCAGATCTCGACTTCCTCAGCCAGTGAGCTCTAATGGTTGTTTCCGCTGAATCCAGAACTGGCTCCATACTCATCGCTGTTTCTCTTTTTCAGACTCGGCGGTATCTCCATCGTCAAGAATGACCTTACTTCGAGCGACAAGGCCGACTACAAGCCACCTTCTCTCGCTGTGACTGGAAAGATCACGTAGGTCCAAGCAAGTTGTCGCTTGTGAGGCTCAGCGCTGAAACGCTTGCTTTCTTGCAGTCACAGCAAGCCCATCGAGGTCGAGAACTTCAAGTATCTCCAGTCGCTCATCGACCCTTCCAAGGGTGAAGTTGTGAAGATCGCCATTCCCAGTCCTACAATGGTAAGCGGCCTGCAGCTTGCATTAGCGAAGGTGCCAAAAGTGACAGGTTGCTTTGCAGGCCCACTTCCGAGGAGGACGCTCGTCCATTGACATCAAGGCTTACCCAAACCTTGATGACTTCTTCGAGGACCTGGCTGCAGCTTATCGCGCCGAGATCAAGGCTCTGGCAGACGCTGGCTGCACGTACGTTCAGCTTGATGACACCAACCTCGCATACCTGTGCGACCTGGACATGCGCAAGGCTGCCGCTGGCCGTGGAGAGGACCTGAACACCCTCCCTCGCCAATACGCCGCTCTCATCAATTCGGCAGTCCGCGATGCTCCTTCCAACATGACCATTGCCATACATTTGTGCCGCGGTAATTTCAGGGTGAGCAATTCCGTCAGATGTACGTCGACCAGCTTGCTGATAGGCCCACTTTCCCAGAGCACGCACTTCGCCCAAGGAGGCTACGAGCCAGTTGCCGAGGTCATGTTCAACGAACGTAAGTTGGCATCTTGATCGTTGCCATTGCGTGACCAAGTAGCTGACCACACATCACAGTCAATGCTGACGTCTACTATCTCGAGTTTGACGACGACCGATCTGGCAATTTCGAGCCTCTGCGATTCCTGCCAAAGGGCAAGACTGTCGTTCTTGGACTCGTTAGCAGCAAGGTTCCGGAGCTCGAGAGCAAGGACAAGGTCGTGGCTCGCATCAAGGAGGCAGCCAAGGTGAGAGCCATAAATGCAGGTGATTGACATTGCAGGTTCTGACGAGGTGCATCGCAGTATGCCCCACTCAACCAGCTGGCTGTCTCCGCGCAATGCGGCTTTGCCAGCACGCACCACGGAAACAACGTATGTATCAAGCGCCTTCCTCTTCTTCGCAACCGCCCACTGACTCTTGAGATATTCTCGCAGTTGACCATTGATGAGCAATGGAAGAAGGTTGCCTTGCTGCAAGACATCGCCAAGTCCGTTCAGTGGGATGCCTAAACCATGAATGGTACCAAAAGGCTGCATTGGCTAGCCAGATCTATGATGTGTTTGGATCGAGTACTGCAGATTTAACATACGCGTCAGGATCACAATCCACAAAAAAAAGCAATTAAGCTTCAACACGCACCCAATCGTTGCAAATAGACTCGCGATCGTGCTAACGGCCAACAACAACCTGTCTTCCGAATTTCCCACACTGGATTTTGCGTCCTCAGGCAGAATGCGCTAAGTTACTTTGCTTTCTTCGGAGGCCTGCTGCGGTGCACATCTTCTTCAGCCGCGTCGCATTCTCTCGCGAGGTTGATGTCCAAAGACGTTATCGTCGAATCCGCTGAATGAGTCGTAAGTGAGACTGAAACTCTGAATTAATGGCAACCTTTTTGCGTCAGCGTCGAGGACAGACGGCGAGTGCATCTCGATGGCTTCCGCGCAACACTCACCGGTTGTACACCTAGTGTTCCAACAAACAAGCGATTTGGACAGTAGAGGTATCAGCAGATGATTGAGATACATGTCACCGCCTTATAAATGCACATTTGACCATTCAGGGTGATGCTTGGCTTCTTCAGCTTTGATTGCCACAGCTGACATCCACGCAAATGCTTCCTTGAAATTGCGAAACTTGTAATCTTTGTGAAGTAGTTCACCGCCAGTCTTTGAGCTGCCGCTGCTCGTTTGCTCGGACCCGCCGCAGCAAGCCTTGTACTCGTCTGCATTGCGTTGCACGACTTGCCGGCTCCAGCCTGTAGACAGCAGCTGCTGGAGCGCTGTCGGGTCTACGCGGCTATGTCGCGGGGCCAGCACAGGCATTGAGCGTGCCAATTGCAAGAGTTTCGAGGTCTTCATCGAACCTTCCACTTGTGCCAGAGCGTCAAAGATGAGCAACTGAGCTTGTGGGGAGAGGCCCTGTCCTAGGCGGGCGTGATCGAGCCGTCAATCACTGGATGGAAGTCCTGTCGCCCGTCAACCTCTCTTCAAACGGGTGTATCGTGCTCAGGATCCTGTAAGACACACGCTCATTCTTGCAAGACCGCCATAATTCGCGCCATTCACGCCTAGTGCGTCCAATCTCTCCTTGTGGTCCAAAAAGTAGGCACGCGCCACGCAGTGCATATGTACGAACCGGTGTGCGCGCTTCCTAGCAAATGCTGACGCTACTAGCACGCTCTTGTCTTGACAGACTGACAATGAGCAACTCCTACGAGGCGACGTGCTCGGCGCCGGTCAGTAAGTGCCAAGTTCATAGTCAAGCTCAACGTTTGAGACTTGCTGAGCTTCACTCGGGCGTTTCTTGTACACAGACATAGCTGTCATCAAGTACTGGGGCAAGCGTAACACAGGACTCATCCTGCCTACCAACTCTAGCTTGTCGGTCACGCTATCGCAAGATGATCTGAGGTCGACAACCTCTATTCGAGCCAGTCCAGATTTCGAAAAGGACAGACTGTGGCTGAATGGCAAAGAAGAAAGTGCCGTGAATGAGGGCAGGACTGGCGCGTGCATCCGTGAAATGCGAAACCTTCGCAGAGAATATGAGAAGCAGGATGCTTCTCATGAAGTAAGCCATTTTCTTCATAACATCGCCTATGGAGTTGCCCTAACTGTATAGCTGATCTCTGCTCTGCTGCTACAGAAAATAGCCGACCTGTCAATACATATTGTATCCTCGAATAACTTTCCGACAGCCGCTGGCTTGGCCTCGTCTGCATCCGGTTTCGCAGCTTTGGCATTCACTCTCTACGAACTGTACAAGCTTTCCGACCGAGTGACCCTGTCAGAACTATCACGAATTGCTCGTCAAGGCTCGGGTTCAGCATGCCGCAGCTTGATGGGTGGTATGGTCGCATGGGAGATGGGTACTGAAGATGATGGGCACGACTCATTGGCCTATGAGGTGGCCCCCCAAAAGCACTGGCCGGAAATGTCTGCTTTGATCTGTGTCGTTTCAGACGCCAAAAAGGGTACTAGCTCAACCGCAGGCATGCAGGCGACCGTGCAAACCTCGCCTTTGTTGCAACATCGCATCAAGAATGTCGTACCTGAGCGCATGAAGGCGATCTCAGAAGCTATTCAGAAGCGCGACTTTGAAACCTTTGCTAGCATTACAATGGCCGACTCGAATCAGTTCCACGCTGTCTGTCTAGACACTACACCGCCTATCTTCTACATGAACGATTGCAGCCGCGCCATCATCGCAGCGGTCAACGAGATCAACCGCTCTGCCGGCAAGATCATCGCTGCCTACACCTACGATGCAGGGCCAAACGCTGTCATCTATGCTGAGGAGAAGAACATGGAGACAGTCAAAGCCGTCATCTCTACCTTCTTCACGAAAGAAACTGGCACATCGTCAGCGCTTCCATCTGGCTTTGACGAAAGCAAGGTTCCGACCGGCTTCCAGGGCGGCGTCAGTCGTCTCATTCACACTCGAGTGGGAGATGGGCCAAGGAAGCTCAGCGATCGTGAAACGTTGATCAACGCACAAGGCCTCCCCAAATAATTGTGATGCAAGCGTGGGCGATCAAGGCAGTCAAGTCAATGGGTTCACTCTCGCTGCTTCTCGTGGAGGACTTATACCAGATTACACGTCTATTGGGAGACATCTGGCTATCTGCATTTCGTAATATCAATGACCAAGCTGTCATTGTTCGTCAATACCCCCTAGGTAGCTTTTTACAACGATGTTGTCGGTTTCCTCTACATAACGGTAATCTAGATCCTTGAGATATGCATCAAGTTTCTCCGAGTCTTCTTGCGGGATCTGGAAACCAGCCAGGATCTTGCCAATATCCCCGCCAATGAAGCGATAGTGGAAGAGAGAGATGTTCCAGTCGCTGCGCAAGCCTTCGAGGAATTTCTTGAGCGCATTTGGCCGTTCTGGGAACTCGAAACGAAAGAGGCGCTCGTTTGGAACTGATTGACGACCGCCCACGAGGTATCGAGCATGCGTCTTTGCAAGTTCATTGTGCGAGATGTCCAGTGCGTGGAAAGTTGGTCTACTCTGCCCTTGTGGGTTGTATTTGGCCAACATCTTGTTGATAGAGTCGATGATGCCTTGAAGTTCGCTTTCACGATGAGTAGTGCTGCCAAGTGTGAAAGACAGGAAGATGAATGCCTTTTCGCCGTTTGAGAACCGGTAGCTGAATTCTGTCACAGCTCGAGGGAGGATGCAATGGTGCAATTCGAGGAAAGCTCCTGATCTTTCGGGAATGATGACGCTGAGCAACGCTTCTCGGCCTTCACCAATCTCGGCACGCTCCGCTACGAAGCGTAACCGATTGAAATTCATATTTGCCCCGGAGACCGTCGCGACAAAACTTTTTTTGCTGTCTTGCAGCTTGTGCTTTGCAATGTATCGCTTCATGCCAGCGACTGCTAGCGCGCCCGCGGGTTCTGGGACCGAGCGAGTGTCTGCGTGTTGTCAGAGTGCCCAAATCAGCATCGTCTGCTCCTTTTAGAACAAGCTTTGCCCGACAAGAGAGACGCTCACCCTCAAAGATGTCTTTTATGGCTGCGCAGATCTCATCGTTGTCTACGAGAACCATCTCATCAACGATACCAGAGTTCAATAACCGCCAGCACTCTTCGCCGACTATTCTGACCGCGGTTCCATCCGAGAAGAGGCCGACTTCCTCGAGCAGCACGCGCTCGCCTTTTGCAAAGCTCTGTGTGAGTGCGTCGGCGTCTACTGTTTCGATTCCGATGACCTTCACGTGAGGTGGAGCAATTGCCTTGATGTAGGTAGCTACGCCTGCAAGAAGGCCACCTCCGCCTACGCAGACAAAGACAGCTTCGAGGTCGTCCATGTTCTCTAGCTGGCGCAGGATCTCGGTAGCAACGGTCGCTTGGCCAGCTATGACATACGGATCATCATAAGGTGGTATATTGGTCCATCCTTTCTCCTTTTCGAGCCTTGCACACTCGGCCTTTGCCATGTCAAAGTCATTGCCATGGAGCAGGACGGTAGCACCGAGGCGTTGAACATTCTTGTACTTGATGGACGGTGTGTTGAGGGGCATGACGATGGTAGATTTAATTCCGAGGCGGGAGCATGCCAGAGCTACGCCTTGAGCATGATTGCCTGCGGAGCGTGCAGAAATGCAAAACAGAGAGTGAGTATTTCGCCACTATGTGAAGACGAGTCAGGCGACCTCACCGGCACTGCAAGCAACGACACCGCGCTCCTTTTCTTCTGCGCTGAGCTGAGATATGCAGTTGTATGCACCGCGGCACTTGAAACTAAATACGGGCTGCAGGTCTTCGCGCTTGAGGTGGATTTTGCAGCCAAGTCGGTTTGAGAGTTGAGTAGCATAGGTCAACGGCGTGGGCTGGATGAGGTCGTAAACGCGGGCGGTGAGGATCATCCGTAGATAGTTTGGTGTACCATCTGGTAGTCGAAGGTGCGCCGGCACACGCTTGTACATTGGCGCAGAGTGTGCATCATGGTTGCTACCGCTTGTCGATGCCACCGCCTGCTGGACATTGGATGCTCTGCCTTGACCATTGACGACTGGATGCGGAGGTTCCACGGAAGACGTCGACACGTCAGTCGGAGGCGCGACCATCTGTGCGAAGAGCAGACTGCTGTCTCGGCCACTGCGTCGTTGTCTCGCAACCTTTGCCCTTCTGCAGAGCGGCAAAAGAAACGTGATCGGAAAGTGCGGTCTGCGGGCCCTGCAAGTCGACCTTCTCGTCTCTCTGCGTCTTTACAGAATACTATCTTTGAGCCTTTATCAGACCTATGCTCAGTGCATGCTATGGCTTCACTGCAATGCACTGACATGTCAGGAAAGTCGACGATGCAAGACCCTCGCCGGCCTATAAGTAGGCCTGGCTTTCAAAGGCCCCTTGACGCTTTGTGACGAAAGAAGGCAGCATAACTACACAAAGAGGATGTGCTGCTGTGAACGAGAGAAGGTTTCTCGCATGGTGCACTGCTGTTCAAGTCAGGGAAAGAAAGGAGGACAGCCGGACTTCCCCTTTGACTCGAGAGTCTGGGCGAGAATGTTTGTGGGCAGCGAGCAACACACAACATTCGCCCTTTGGATGGGGCCATGACGGTTCCTCTCTCTGACGACTACTGACTGGTCTACGCCTGCACACATTCACTCTTCAGCAGCACAGCCTGTCCGCTTGCCTACCACACTCCCTCTTCACGCACGCACGCACGCACGCCAACGCTCCCCCTCACTTGCAGAGAAAATGGTCGCCATCGCAAACATCGCACAGGGCATTGCGCCCCGAGGCCTGGTCGACGTCGAGGCTGCAGCCGCCAATGCATGTGAGTCGTGTCGTCTCGCATCTCACAACGGTTCGTTCAGCCAGCTGAAGAGTGGATCACCCATCCCTGTGCCTTCGTGCCGACAGACATCGAGAAGCGCCAAGCCACCGTCACCAGCTACGACGACGGCGCAGCCATCACCACTCTACTCGACGCGTACCTCTCGGCCAATCCTTCGCTCCAGACGGCAAATGCCGAGATGATTAGCCTCGCGTCGTCCTTCGCTGCGGCTCAAGAATCGTACAATGCCGCCTTGTCGCGTGGTGAGACTCCGACTCCTCCTGTCTTGGCCAGTGAGTTGGCCTTCTTAATACATTACATTTCCGGCGCCGCTCTGGGCACTGACTGACCTGCCCTCCTCGCAGTCCCCGGTCAGAATGGCACTACCACGCTCACTGGCACTGGCCTTGGATCCGGCACCACACGCGCAACTACCGTCACGCAGACTGGCGGCTCCAACAGGGCCACAACGGTCACCACTGCCAGCACTGCATCTCCTACTGGAACCGCCGTCCATCACGCCAACGCCAAATTTGCGGTCGTTGCTCTCTGTGGCCTCATCGCTGGCCTGGTTATTCTCGCTTGAGACATATGCTCACTAGCTGATGGCTCGGCATCGATCTACCTGTTTCTGGAAGCGAAGCGCTTGTTCCTGTCCGCTCTTTCGCCTGTCCTTTCTATCTGTGTATACGTCTCGCCGGACGAAGCGTACATTGGCCCTATCTGTTCAAGTATCGAATTTTGGAATGACCTTGCTCAGTGCCAATACATATCGGAAGGGCTCGAGTAATATTACAGACGGGATGTCTAACCACTTGGTCGCTGAGAAACAACTCGCAGACAACCCATTGATATTGACACTGCCTGGGCTACATTTTCATGCCCAGCATCGACGGTCTAAATGTGCGAGTGCACTTGGACTATGTGCCTGTGGGCTTTCGTTCCAGATAGCTGGCGTGTCCATTGCAGGCTTACACCCTCATACGGACAGTAGACACGGCCAAAGTCCTGTAGTAATGCGCGTACAGCGGTTGTACCGCGAAGCGGCTGCTGCAGTCAATCCGACTCTCCCTTATCTCATGGACACAGTGCGGACCGACGGCTTTTGTAGTCCATTGCGGCGACATACCTGACGGGCATATTTAGATTCTTCAGATACGGTCCGGCACCTGCTATAAATAATACAGCTTGTGAACTAACGTTACCGGCGCGCGCGAAAAGTGCCGCCACAAGACTCGCTTCGGCAAGCTCCGTCGCACAAAGTCCACGCAAGGGTAAACGTGTCACAACCTACCAACAACCTGGCGCGCGATACTTCACTTGCAAAGTAGACGAATTCTCCCATCCCTCTACCAACGACAGGCGCCCGAACGCAACACTCGTGGAGAATGGCAGCTTCCTGGCCGACTGATCAAGCCGATGCCGACTATGCGAGGTTTCCGTACAAGTCACGGCGCAGTGTCGTATGGAGCTGTAAGGCCATATAATTCAGCAGCAGCAGTAATAATTGTGAGGCTATCTGGCTGATCAGGCGTCACCTTGTCGCAGCCAAAGGCATGGTAGCATGCAGCCAGCCTCTAGCAGCCGAGGCTGGTCTTGAAGTGAGTGGCGAGGCGAAATACATTGGTAACTTCTGTACGAGCGTCAAGGAAAGCTCACACTTTGGCAATGCTCGTCTAGATCCTGCGCAAAGGTGGCAATGCCGCAGATGCTGCAGTCGCAACGTAAGTCGCGAATTGCAGTACTCGCGAGATATTTCTGTATTGTCTTCCAATCGAGCTAACTATATGCCTACATTCATGTGCGCAGCGCGGCAGCCTTAAACGTTACAGAGCCAGGATGCTGCGGTACTGGCGGTGACATGTTCTGCCTGTTTTACAACGCAAAAGATCAGTCCATCAAGGGCGTCAATGGATCCGGTCGCGCGCCTGCAGCACTCAGCCTGGACCGCCTGCGAGAGTTAGGGGTTCAAGGGTCCAAGATGTGTGTCGCTACCAGCCTGTTGCGAACCTCGACTGACATTTTGCGCTCTTAAGCCCTCTCATTAGCCCACATTCGTAAGTTTACACAACCTGCGCACAGCGCATGTACTAAAATTTGCATACAGTGTCACCGTTCCCGGCGCAATCTCCGGCTTCTGCGCGACACTAGACTCGTTTGGAAGTAATACTCTGACCCGCGATGAAGTATTCGCGCCAGCTATCCGGCTAGCTGAAGAGGGCTTTCCAGTCTCGGAAATCTCGTGCGCCTTGTTTCTACTTACTACCGGCGAGCGTTGCCTTTCTAACGCACTCCTTCTAGTTCCTGGATGTGGAAGAAGTCCGAGAAGCTCATTCAAAGTCAGTCGCCGAATGGAGGTGAAATGCTCATCGATGGCAAGGCACCAGAGCCAGGCCAGATCTTTGCAAACCCCACACTTGCGCAGACCTTCAGGAGTGTTGCTAAAGATGGACTCAAGGGATTCTACGAGGGCCCAGTCGCAGAAGCCATCGTCCAGGTGCTGAAAGACAAGGGAGGTCTAATGGAGCTTCAAGACCTCAAGTCGCACGTTTCCGAAATGGTGGACCCAATTAGCTACACATACCAGAACGAATACACACTGCACGAATGTCCACCCAACGGTCAGGGTCTCACTGCCTTAATTGCCCTGGGCATTATCGAGCAAATGGAGCGCCTGGGAAAGATAGACTTTAAAAAAGCTCAGCACAATGGCGTCGAGTATACCCATGCGCTGATCGAGGCATTGAGGTTGGCTTTTGCCGATACTCGAGCATACCTGGCAGACATGCAGCATGGTCACGTCCCGGTCAAAGAGTTGCTGAGCGAGGTATGTAGCCACCTGCGCTAAGGCGAAGCACTGCGGTCACTGAAATGGTCTGAACAGGAATACTTGCGAGGTCGTGCACAGCTCTTCGACGCCGCCAAAGCTACGGTTAATGTCAAGGAGGGCCGCCCAATCTCGACTTCCGATACCGTGTATCTCACAACAGCCGACAAGGACGGCAATGCTTGTTCATTCATCTTTTCGAACTTTGCCGGCTTCGGAACAGCCATCATCCCAAAGGGCTGTGGTTTCACCCTGCAAAACCGTGGGAACGGCTTCACCTTGGAAGATGGCCATCCTAACAATATTGCTCCAAAGAAACGCCCATAGTGAGTTGCTCTTAGCTGGACTTCGCGCGCTTCACCCGGTTTTTGAAGCTCCTATGATCTATTCCGTAGTCACACAATCATTCCGGCCATGGTGACTCGAGGAAAAGAGCTTTTCATGGCATACGGAGTAATGGGTAAGCTGTTACCCACATCCGAGACGAGAGGGCGTTCGGGCTGATATACTCTCGCCAGGCGGATTCATGGTAAGCTTCGTGTTGTTAGTCTCCAGTGGCTAGTTCTAATTCTTCCCATACAGCAACCACAAGGTCATGTGCAAGTATTGCTGTGAGTTGAAAACTTTCATCCTTGTGATAAGCTGTCGACTGAGCGTATGCATCGGCTTCCTTACAGTAACATGCGTAGGTGGTCTCTACTTCGTTGGTAGACCGTTAATGGCCCTGACAGATAGATGCAGTGCATCAGATTCACCAGCCCCAGAATGCTCTCGATGCCCCGCGCATATGCATTTCTGCAGGTCTCGAGGACCCTGTAAGTTGCTCGCACGAGCGTAGCCCGCAAGGGTATTATGATGAACTCTGATGAACTGCAATTTTTCCCAGTCTGCTAAGAACTCAAACAAGGCTGGCGATATGGACAGCGAAGTCAACTTCGAAGAAGGATTTGACGTGAGTGAAGCATTCTGAGCTAGAAGTGCCATCATCGCGGCATCTGACTGAGCAGATTATATCGCAGCCTACTGTGGTCGACACGTTGAAGAAGATGGGTCATAATGCCAAACTCGTTACCGGTGAGCAGGAATGAAATGTCGTCCCGCATCGAGCGCAACTCGCTAACCTAGCTTCTCACGGTGCAGGCGCCCAAAGAGGAATGTTTGGTCGAGGTCAAATTATCAAATACAAGCAAGATACGAGAACAGGACAGTGTGTCTGGTCTGGTGGCAGTGATCCTCGCGCAGACGGGCACGTTGTCGCACAGATCTGATCCTGCCAGTAACACGCAATGCGCGGCTTGCGCAGGCTTCTCGTTACGTGCCCGCTGTTCTCACTGTCTTTTCGGTGTTGGAACAAAGAGACACTCAATGCTGATGCTACCTCCCCGGTTCAATGATAGGCTTCTTCAGGAAGAAGTCGCGGAAAGAAAGTCCGTCAGCTGGAAGTGCCAAGAAACTGTGGCACCTCTTGTGGGAGGGGCTCCCAGGCACGCAGACTGCTGATCCTGCGTGGGCATGATGTGACACACCACCTTGAATTCTGCGTCGGACTCTAGCAACATGCGACAGGATTCTGTTGCCATGCATGCAAGGACCCGGCAAAGCGTGCTGCGCTGTGCTTTAGCTAGTCTATCTACTGGTAGCTGCCGCTGCAGATCCTCCCTCCTGCCGCGATTGACGAAGACAGGGGGTGGCAACAGCTTGGCGCCTCCCAGAGTACCAAGAGTGACAAGGACCTGAGCGCCAGGACCTGCAGCAAGCATGGGCAAGACCAAGGGAGCAGCTTCGAGAGGTGATAGGACCACCCTCGCTCCTTTCCTCCCTTCTCTACATTCAAAGCCGCACATACTGCTCCCAGGCCCTGCAAGCAACGGTGCAGCCATACACCTAGGCTGGCACGTGCGAGCCACCTCGGCGCGCCGCAAGCCCTACGCGTAGATCAGACAGAAGAAGCAAGCTGCACCGGCCAGGATGAAGCTGCGCAATCAGGCAAAGCTGTCGGTGTCAACCGTTACCGATGTGGTCATGCTCATCGCGTCTTCCAAGCCGTCAGACCCAGATCTCAGCCTCGGCTCAGACGAAGCTTGCAGCTCCAGCGAAAAGACACTGCTGCACGGTACAGTAACACTGGTCTTGACGAAAACACGCGTGGTGAAGGAGATACTTGTGGAACTAGTGAGCCGTCGACGCGCACGGGGGCACCTTTAGCGGCCGCTCTTTTAGAAAATAAATCATAGCTTAAATTCGCGCATCGCATCGCAGGTTGCGAGGCAGAGCATCGTTATCGACGGCTTCAGACATACCTATGGCATCCGCGAAACCTGGGCGTATCTATCAACTCAAACGCAAACACTCCATCCTGGCACCTACTAGTAAGCCCTCCTTCAGAGAATGACGCTGCATTTGGCCACCGCCCTGACGCCGCTTCTCAGTTTCCCGTTCGAGCTTGTCGTTCCTTCCAATGCTGCACCAACAGAGCGTACACCCTAGTGAGTAGATCTTAAGACTTACATAATTCGCGGAAAAGTTCTGAGCATGGAGGATTATTCCAGTGGTCGAACTCAGCATAACGTGATTGCGAGTATCAAGGGAGCAGGGCATCTTGGCCGAAAAATCAATGCCTTGAAACCGGTCACCCTCAGTTCGTCGAGTCTCCTCTTTATGTACATGCTTTCCCCTGACAGCGATTTCCAGTTGCTCAGCACTCTGCTGGACTCCCGCTTCCTTTCAATCTCGACACCGAGGCTTTCTCTGCAAATCTTGGCCCCATCCTGGCTGAGCTCTCATCACCATATTTCGTGGTTGCGGGTTCTGTGGATTTATTCCTGAACGTGCCTTCAATAATGCAATACTTGCGCATAGACGACGTGCGAGTCGAGATCGTGCAGAACTACGAAGTTCGGTCACTGAATGAAGAGTCAAGCAGTAAAACCGTAGCCCGAGACATCATTTCCATATGGAGTGTGCTGGAGGAAGCCGAAGCCACGACGTGCGTTCCCGGAGGATCCTTCAGGATCGAGAAACACCTTCAGCTACCTACAGAAAGAGACCTTCGCCCGTCGACCCCCAAAGCCTCCGTCACTGGCGTGAAAGTCTCGCACAAATGCATGATCATCATCCAATACTCCTTGTTGGGCGCATCTGCTAGTAGGCAAAAGAAGGAGTTCTGCATCGGTATGCCAGCGACGATCTCTTCATGCCGCTCGCTGGTCGATGGGAACCAGCTGCCAGCTTATGCTGAACGCGAAGTCCTCACGAAAGCTCCCGACTACAGTACGCCCAACTGCCTTGTAAGCTCTCAGTTTCCCCGCGCTTCTCATATGCAACAAGCCTGACTATTGCCTTGTCGACCAGTGTAAGATGTCCGCAAAGGCTAGAGAAACGTACCTAAGTCGATACGCCGACGATTGGACCATCAATAGCACGACGCAACCCCCCGATATTCTCGCCTTCCGGAAACGCAGTGGCTCCGAGAGCTCGCAGGCTAGCAGTTCAACCGCGGAGCTCGTTTTGTGAAGTCGTTATGTGAAGACACGAAACCACACGTTGCATAAGTGCGCCATGTATCGATAATCGCAAGAAGGGTTGCTCGGTTCCTTGTAACATTGTGAAGACTTTCCAGGCTCAATCTCAGGCTGGCGCCGGGCTCGATTATGTTTCTTGTAGCATAGGACTAATCACCACCCTTGTACGTTTACTTATCTATCGAGGTTTGCAGCAAACACCCCAGCAATCCAGCGCTGCGGGCAGCGGAGCCTTCCGCCGCCACTGCTGAAGATTCCGAGGAAGCCGATGTTGACTATATATAGCGACCGTCGGCTGAGGCGGGCCTCTTTCGACCATATGGAAAGATAGTGAGAAATGCACTCATTCGCATGGTACTGAGCGCAACTGCCCGATACTACAGATTAAAGAGCCGCTAGCGCTGCGCTGCGATATCGGAAATGCCGCCCGTCGAATTTCGAGCGTACGATACAATTGCCGTACCGACTTATCTTGTAGATCGCCGGCATTGGCAGACAGTCCATATTCCGCGAGCCATGTCTCCATCCTCTCTCTCTCGCCATCTTCTTACCAGCACACTGTCACACTATCATGGCAGCAGAGCCTTTGAGTCTTCCAGCGCCAGGCACATTCGACGACGCCAACAAGTCGGGGCCCGGTCAAGACCACCACAACGATGCTTTAAATAAAACGGGGCACAGCAAGGATTACGCTGGCGGTAAAGTTCTTGAAGCCGCTGCTACTTTGACTGGCAAAGAATTGGGTTCATCAGGCAGCCCCATTAGCTTGAAAGATGGAGACGAAGCTCTGGAGTTGCTTGCTCGGTTGGGCTATAGCGTTCACGATTTGGGATCACTTGCGGCTACTTTCGACGACGGGTACTACAAGCGCCTGACTCGCAAGATTGACATGACCATTATGCCAATCCTTGCCTTCACATACATGCTGCAATTCTTGGACAAAAATGTAAGAGTCAGGCCAACACCCCGCTGTCAATGTGCAAGTGAGCTGACGTGATGGTACTTCTTCGTCTGGACAGCTTCTCAACTACGGAGCCGTAGGTATCGAATGACTGGGTATGATTAGAGTCTTTTTTATTGATGAGCCCTTGCGCCGTATATTCAGGTCATGGGCATCAGGTGGGCTGTCCCCCTGCATCCTTCCCACCATATTGGCTAAAGACCATTGCCTCACGTACAGGGAAGACACCCACTTGCATGGCACACAGTACAACAACGTTGCCGCCGGCTTCTACTATGGCTTTCTCGCGGCGGAGATACCGTCAGCTTGGCTCGCGCAGAAGAGCGGCAAAATTGCGACCTATCTGGGTGTCAACATCGTACTCTGGGGTGTTGTTCTGGGATGCACAGCAGCCGTCAACTCCTTTGGCCCTCTCTTCGCGGTCAGATTACTTCTGGGCGTCTTTGAAGCCTGTGTGGTCCCGGTCATCATTGGCTTGATCTCATCCTTCTACCCTGTAAGTGCGACTGGTTATGCTTTGTGCGCGAGTTCGCTATGGCCTGCGTACCTCATCCTGACTTTACTTTCCTTTGTAGAAATACAGTCAAGCGCGCAGAGTCTCGATATTCTACTGCATGAATGGTTTCACCGAAATCGTCGGAGGCTTGATAGCCTATGGCCTATCTGGCATCGACTCCAACTTTGCAACGTGGAGAATCATGTACGTTGTCTTTGGCGGGCTCACCGTCATACATGGCCTCGCAACAATACTCTTCCTTCCCAATTCACCCGTCAAGGCAAGACATTTTACCGATGAAGAAAAGCTGGCAATTATCCTCTCGGTTCGAAAGAATCAATCTGGAACTCAGAGCAAACAATGGAAGCTTTCGCAAGCTCTGGAAGTGGCCAAAGATCCAAAAATCCTGCTCGTGTTCCTCCTTGTTCTGTTGACCTGTGAGTGTCTGGACATATGACACAACGCATCGATTTCGGACCTGAAATGCAAATACTCTTAACTTTCATAGCTATTCCCAATGGTGGCAGTAAGCGACGTGGCCCTTGTGCACTGACATCGAGGGCTCATATTGAACCTGTCTCAGTCTCAAATTTCATCTCTATCCTGATCACTGGCTTCGGGTACACAAAGCGGCATTCGCTCCTCCTACAATGTGGTCGCGGAGCAGTGGCTTTCACCACATCGCTTGTTGTCGGCTGGGTGAGCACCTGCGCCATTGATTCTAGCGGCTGCAGCTGATTAGCCGAGATCACCAGGCAAGTGACTACTTGAAGGACAGAAGTGCTATGATCACATATTGCTGCATCCTGCCGGTCGTCGGTGGCTCTCTCATGGTTGCGCTGAATGGGGTAAGTCGATGGCTGGAACATGTCGAGGGGCCGCACTGGACTTTACTAAGATAGTATTTGCGTCGATTTGCTAGCCAAAGGGTGTTCTGCTGGCGGCCGTGTTCTTAACAGGTGCGCGGCATTTCATTTCTGCTCGAACAGTGTTGACCTCGAGTCGCATGTGCAGGAACCTTTGGGCCTGCCTTCCAAGCGATTCTCGCCTGGAATGCCTCCAATGTTTCAGGTTATACAAAGCGGGTTACTGCTAATGCTCTCACCATGGTGATGTTTGGTGGGTGGAAATGCTTTGAGGTTATCTCTGTAATCCAAGGCTCTCATACTGAGGTACATGTTTAGGTCTGGGCAACATCACGGGCAGCTACACTTTTCCATCGGCACAAGTACGGTTGCACATATCAAACCCTTGCTATATATTTCGACTAACCCATGTCCGCAAAGGCCCCTCACTACCAATCTGGCAAAATTACTATCATGAGCTGCTTAGCGGCTGCCATTGTAATGTCTACCGTTCTCAAGCTTACTAACATCTACTACAACCGACGCAACCGGCGGATTGTAGATGCTATGGACCCAGCTGAGCGGGAGAGAAAGGAGGAAGAGATGGCATTTGCGGATGAGAGCGATCTCAAGAATCCATTTTTCAAGTACACATACTAGGCTGTGACGATCAAGCTGCAAGCTAGGTGTAGATGAATGTCTAGTTCAAGAAGGAGGACAAAACGTTGTTACAGGATGCGACGGGAAATCTCAACACACATTTCGAAGGGCAAGCAAGCCGTTGGGCTAGCACGTTGAGCAAAGCTACGCTCGAAACGCGAGATTGGTTCGACAGAGACCGGCAGCTGTTTGCTGATCCCTTTGGGGCACCTCTTGCAGCTCCACTTTGCTGCTAGACACGCAGTGGGCCGGTCATTTACATTAAAGCCTCGACTTCGCATTGTAGTGTGAGCTAAGCCAATTCGTAAGACGGTGGAGGCGGAGGTATTGACTCTGCCGGTGGGTCTAGCTGCCGGCGTTGGAGATCTGCAATAAACTCCTCATCTTCTTTCCAAGGCCCGCGCGAGTATTCAAGCTGATTTTGTGCAGCTTTGAGCTCTTCTGCTGGAATAGCGTATC